>UCOH01011273.1:0-45903 GCA_900474275.1 Synergus japonicus
ATATATATATATATATATATATATATAAGTATTAAGTACAGACTTCACTCGTGCGTTACAAAATTAATCTACTTTGATTAGCGTGCGTGCAAATGACGCCGATTGCACAATTACATAAGCTAATTATGTCTAATCTATTCCAGAATTATATGAATTTACATTTTGACGATAAATAATGAGAAATTAATTTTTCTTTCGTATTATCAAATTTTATTATTTGTCCTTGTATAATGATTTTAATTTGAATAAAAAATACCTTTACAAATATAAAAAAAACTGAAACGAGAATCATAAACCGAATAAATGGGCTTCAAGTTTATTAAAAATTCCCTTTGCAAAATACTCTGGAAGCTAAAGCCTACAACTTTTTTCAATTTAATGCTTTATTCAGCCCTAATTTAGTCCTTCCCCTTTTAGCTTATGCTTATACAGCCCCGTTGAGTTTTACTTTTATTTTTAATGAATTCTCCGAGAGAAAGTACAACTAATCCCCTCACCCTTTTTTTTTTTACGAAAGGGGCTAGAAATGGAAAGGCCCCCAGGAAAGTGAAAAGTTTTTCGTCGTGACGGGTAATTTTTTTCATAGCTAATCTCTAAACTACTCTATTCTGGAATTTATTGTTAAATGGCTACCAAATGGTTAAATGGCAGTCAAAAGATTTTCTCATCTACCTGTAAATTGCTATATTGTCAAGTTATAGACAAAAAAAAATCACCCAGTCTAAAATTCAGCCTGAATTCCAAAGCAAGAAATTGAGGAAACTCTGTAAGGTCTAAATCCAAACATGAACCCAAAACTGAATTCTTAAAATGATTTCCGGTGGCGAAAGTTCTGAGTAACGAAGGCCCGTTATTTTTTTTGTCGATAAAAAAAATATTGGTGAAGGGACAAAGTATCTGGGTTACAGGGGTCAATTTCTCTTCCTTAATCCAGTGCTGTGTTGAGACTTGGCCTCTGACAAAGCAGACTGAGTGAAGGATACACTGTCAGTCACTTCTCTCTTTCCGTCTGTCTGTTTTCGATTTATGGATGCGGGCGTTGTCATCACGCATCAAATTATGTCAACGGCAGTGTTTCACTGAGTTTCTCATTTGTCTTCTAGGCAAGTGAGCCGAGGTCAAGGACATCCTATGATTTTTTATAAATCATGAGCAGGAGGGTTGTTAAAGAGAAAAGCTTTTTTGATTTGACCCTAATGAGCAACTTTTTACTTTTCTAGGTCTATACGAGGCGTATAAATATGCCCGAAATTCTAGTTTCCCTAAAATTTATTTTACCGAAAATCAGTTGATCGAATAGCAATTTGGTATAATTTTTATACTTCCGAATTAGCGTTTGACATAATTTTTATTTTATCGAATTATAATTTGACATAATTTTTACAATTCCGAATTATTATTTAGCATAATTTTTATTTCTCCGAATAATCATTTGTCCTCATTTTTATTTTTCCGAATAACCATTCGACATAATTTTCATTTTCCCGAACTCCCATTTGTCATAATTTTTATAATACCGAATTACTGTTTAGCATAATTTTTATTTTTCCGAATGAGCATCTAACCTAAAATTCATTTTACCGAAACACCATCTGTCATAATTCCCATCTGACCGAAATCCCAAGTAAGAGAAATTTCATTCTTCCGAAAATGGTGTTCGACAATTTGATTGGCTCATTTGAATTTCGCGGTATTATTTCAGAATGAAATTTCTGTTACTTGGGATTTCGGTCAGATGGGAATTATGACAGATAGTTTTTCGGTCAAATGAATTTTAGGTTAGATGCTAATTCGGAAAAATAAAAATTATGCTAAACAGTAATTCGGTATTATAAAAATTATGACAAATGGCAGTTCGGGAAAATGAAAATTATGTCGAATGGCTATTCGGAAAAATAAAAATTAGGACAAAAATGATTATTCGGAGAAATAAAAACTGTATCAAACGCTAATTCGGAAGTATAAAAATTATAGCAAATTGCTATTCGATCAACTGATTTTCGCTAAAATAAATTTTACGGAAAATAGAATTTTGGGCATATTCATGCGCCTCGTCTATACTTTTCATTTCTCAACCTTCCACTTTTCTTTATTTACTTTTCATTTATTTCTTTATTTCAATTTTTTTCTTTTATTTATTCCAGTTAAAATTAGCGTAAATGTTTTCTTTATAAAACCGCTAAAAAAGCATTTCGTGTCGTAAAGAGTAAATTGACAAAGTGGTAGATAAAATTTTAATAAAAAAGATAGCCTGTTTAATAAAATGGATATACGTTTGTTATATATTTTAATAATATGTTTGCTATATATTTGTATAATATGTTTGTCTATTCTGCCTTCATGCTCCTTTATTTGTCATCTATTATCTTTATTTGTAATTCGTGGATGTACGAATTACGTTTAATTTAGAATTCAAATGAAGCATGATTCACGAGTTTAATGATGAATAAGACAATTGCTAGAATTGAGCTCTTGTTTTTCGATTGACCAGTTTTATTTTCAAGTCGAATAATAGAGCTGAAAGTAAATTATAAATATACAGATTGCCAAGAACAGTAATTAAAAAAAGATAAAAGAAACAACCTCGTTTAAAAATATCTTTTCCACATTGTCAGCTACCGTTATGCTGACTAGTCAATTAAAAATTAATATTCGATAAAGACCTCAATCTACTAACCATTCTTCTTTCGGTCCATATTCTCCTTTTGCCTAAACGCGTATTATATCCTTTGAAAAGCAGCTTTCTTCTATTAACCCAGAGATTTAATTATAACTTATAACGGATACTATATCTATATGGATATATATATATATATATATATATACTATATAGCTACAATATATAGTATATATTACTATATATTATAGCTATATAGTCTATACGCGTGCTTTAGGACCATAGAAACAACCGCAGGTAGAGATCGACATTCCTCTGAAAAGAATAGTTAGGGAAGGTCCGAACCTTTATGTCAGTAAGGTTACTTTGCAAGTCTGCAGCATCCCTTGGTCCAGGGACGCGCCTTCCTCCCTATAGAATATATAGATAGACCATAGGCCTATATACCTATTTTGACACGTTCCCTGTTGTTGTTGCTGGTGAGTTTGTCCCGAAAAGCAGCGGGATGTCTACTACGCCCAAAACAAAAGTCATAAAAGCCAGTTTTCAGTTTGATTCCAAAAAAGGAGAGTCATTTTTCCCTCCTGTTGTCACCTGGATGCAGAGAGTTTCCGCTAAAAGAGAAGGCGCTGCATCAAAGTTCAAAGGAAAAGGAGGATTGGATTTGATGCTGATGGACCCAAAAACAGCCGGACTTTTAGAGTCAGAGATAAACGCCCAAATCCAATATAATATAACTGATGTCCTGATGTGAGAATGGAAGAAACTGCGACGATGATTTACTGACTGAAAACATCGTAAACAAATTTCAAAAGAGGAGACCAGTATCATGTCTCCTTGCGTCTGATACAAATCTTTCACTGATCACTTTCAAAACCGAACTCGGTTTTTCATTTCTTTTTCTTTTTTTTTTTTTTTAATAGGTACACGTGATTGCGTGATCAATCTTGATAAATCTTGATAAACTGCTCACACTTTGAACAAGTTTGTTAAGGGTGTCGCCTCGGGGTGTCGCCTACTCAAATTCAACATGCTTGAGGATATAATGCTACATTATTTCTTGGGATAACAAGCTCTATTTTTAAAAATAGAGTTTTGTGTTTTGTAATTATTACGTTTTTGTTCTCGAGTTAAAATTAGATTTTGTGTAGAGGTATTTTGTTATTGGAACACTGGAAATTAGATGTGGTTTCAGTTCTGAAGGTTTAAATATTTAGTTGAAATTTCAGACTTGACGATTTTTTTTAGAATTATTGGAATAAAAATATCAATAATAAAAGTTTTCCGAAGTTTTTCAAATATGATATTTGTATTTATTTACTAGCAGAAATCTCATAAAATTTAATAAAATCCAAGAAATCTTTTTAAATCTGAAAATTTAACAAAAACCTTCGAAATCGATTAAAATTCGTGAAAATCTTAAAATTTCCAGAAATTTCTTGAAATTCTTTCAAATTCTATCATAAAAAATAAAATCGCTTTTACATTCTTTGAAATCTGTTAAAAGTATTAGAAATTTTACCAAGTTTTAAGAAATCCCTTAAAATTCCAGAAAAATTTTCAAATTCATAAATTTTTTCAAATCTACGTTAAAATTCATTAAAATCTATAAATATTCCTAAAAATCTTTTGAAATTCATTTACAATCCCTCAAAATTCCACAAAAATTTTCAAAATCATAAATCTTTTGAATTCAACGTTAAAAGTCATTAAAATCTCTAAATATTCGTAAAAACCTCTTGAAATTCATTTAAAATCCCTTAAAATCTTTAGAAATCCCGTCAAATTCTATGAAATCCTTAAAAACTCTACAAAATTGTAGATTTTTTAGAATCTTAGAATTCGAGTTTTTAAAAATTAGAAAAATCTCTTGAAATCTTTTAAAATTATTTGACATTTATCATACATCCGATGTTGCTCGGGATTTTAAGAGATTTCATAAAATTTAAAGGGATTTCAAGGGATTTCGTAAGATTTGAAAAAATAGAAAAGGATTTTACGAGATTTATAGTAATTTTGAAGAATTTCAAGAGATAAAAAGATTAAAAGATTTTTAAAAATGTCCAGAGATGCTTTATAAGATTTTGGAAACTCGAACGCATTTTTAAAAGAGTTGAAAATAGTTATCAAACAGATTTTTCAGTGATTTCAAACCATTTAAAGAAAGTTTAAGAGATTTCAAAGATTTTTATAAAAATTTTAAGGGTTTTTCAAGAGATTTTATAATGCTTGTTAAAAGATGTCTTTTTCTGATATTTTAAGAGATTTTTGAAAGATATTTTGAAACTATTTTTGAACATTTTAAAAATATTTTAATTATGTACATAACTAGAAAATTTGGGTAAATCTCTTGAAATATTTTCGATTATTTTTAAATCCTTAAAATATTGTAAATTCTATAGAAGAATCGTTACTAAATTCTTAGAATCATTTAAAACATCTTGAAATCGTTTAAAATATTTCGAAATCCCTGGTAATTCATTAAAATTACTTGAAAGACCTTGAAATCACTTCAAATTCCTTGTACTTCCTTAAAATAATTATAAATGACTTGAAATCTGTTGAAAATCTTTTGAATTCGTTTGAAATTCATTAAAATTCTCTACAAATCCTTGACATCCTTGAAATCTCTTGAAATCTAATGAAATCATAAACTATTTTAAAAATCCAAAAAAGTCTCTGAAAACAAATAAAATCTCTTAGAATTCTTTAGAAATGTTTTTAATCCTTAAAAATCTTTTTATCACTTAAAATTCCTAAAATTCTTAAGAACTCCTTCGAAAATCCCACGAAATCCCTTAAAATACTTTTAAAACCCCTTGAAATCTTTTAAAATCCCGAATAACTTCATCTAAATTTCCGCTAGTAAATAAAAATAAAATAAAATGGTTTCAAAAACTTCTTTTTGATATTCTCAATCCAGTAAATGTTTAAAACATAAAATAAAAAAAAACCTCAGACCAGACGTCTGAAACTTCATCCCAACGCTATACTCAATCATTTTTAAAGCTCATAAAATCTTTCAAACGTGCTTTAAAATCTCCTGAAATCGCATCAAGTATTTTTGAAATCACTTAATTCAAATAGATTGTTGAATTTAAATTAAATTGAATTGAATTTAACATGTAATTTAAAAGATTTAAATTTTTCGACGGTTTAAGATGCTCCACTTTAAGATTTATTTAAAGATTTATCACCCATCGAAAAAGTCAAAACTCAAAAGTTCATAACGGGAAAAATCCGTCATAAAGCGATCAGTTTCCTTGACTGAAAATAAAAGAAGTATGTTTGAAAACCGTCATAAAAAAATCACGAGCATTACGTTTCCTTAGAGACATGGAAGGTTGTCATTTTCCTTGAGCTTTCTTCGAGACGAGCCACCCTCGAACTTATATATAATACTAGAAAACCTTGGATCAGACCCATCATCTTTTTGCTGACCAGAAAGATTTATTTAAGGTCAAAACAGATCTTGACTTCACAAAGTGCGACAGTAAATTATTTACTTGTCGCGAAAACATTTTTTTTTCTCAAGGTTTATAAGTTCACAATAATGAAGTAACTTATTCTTAAATTTATTGGGTTTATGACGAAGCTAATTTGTCTGTTAACAGGAAGATTTATCCCTTAGCAAATAAAATTCTATTTGGGGCAGATAAATAACCTTTAGGTGTTGGAAGTGTCATCAAATATGAGCACAGATGGAGGGAAAGCTTGCCTAAACTGGGCGACTTTCAGTTTCTCAGCGTGCGTTGAAATTTGATGCCAACTGTCCCCATTTAGGAAAGGACACCTCATAGAATTGGCCATTAACTGAATATATCCGATTCTAATGCCTTTGGACCGATGTATGGTGAAATCGGAAATTATTCATGAAATCATTTAACGACAAATTGGTCTTTAAAATGTTAGCGTCATTTCGAAACGTCTTATCTGATTGAAAGATGTTTCAAATTTCGATGAAGATTTGTCTTATTGAGGAAGAAGTGTGATAAGTTGTATTTAATTCTGTAGAATGTGTGTCATTGTCAGAAATAATAGAATTAAATATGTATTTATATAATAATAATGTAGCCTACACAAAAACTTAGGGAATTTCCTTGGAATGATTTCCACGTATTATTTTTCTCATGCGTGACTATATTTACGTTAAATTAATATAATGGCATCGTTTTAATAATTCGATAAATGTCTTCCATATTTTTCCATAAAAAGTTATTGTTTTAAAATATATCTTTCAAAAATCTCTTTAAATTTCAGGAAAAGCCATCTTTTAATAATTATTACAAATATAATATCTTGAAAACACTTTATTTTTACAAAAATCTTCGAATTCTCTTAAATTTTTTTTTAAATCTTGTGAAATCTCTGAAAAATCCTTTTGATATTTTCAACTCTTTTAAAAATCCCTTCAAATTCAAAAAATCAATCAAAATCTCTTATAGCATCTCTGGACATTATTAAAAATCTTTTAATCTTTTTATCCCTTGAAGTCCTTCAAAATTACTATACATCTCGTAAAATCCTTTTACATTTTTTCAAATCTTACGAAATCCCTTAAAATCCCTTTAAATTCTATAAAATCTCTTGAAATCCCAAGATTCTCTGGATAATTAAAAAAAAATTTCAGTCTTTTTATCCCTTGAACTTCTTCAAAATTACTATAAACCTCGTAAAATCCTTTTATATTTTTTCAAATCTTACGAAATCTTTTGAAATCCCTTTAAATTCTATGAAATTTCTTAAAATCCCGAGCAAAGCGGGATAAATGACAAATGTCTTGTAATTATAAAAGATTTCAAGAGATTTTTCTAATTTTTAAAAAATTTTGTACAATTGTTAAGGATTTCATAAAATTTGACGAGATTTCTAATGATTTTAAGGGATTTTAAATGAATTTCAAGTGGTTTCTAGGAATATTTAGAGATTTAGGAAGAATTCAAAAGATTTCAAGGAATTTACTCAAAATTTCTAGTTAATTAAAATATTTTTAAAAAGACAAGAAAAAATACGATAAAAAATTTAGAAGAAAATTTAATATAAAAAGTTCGAAAAATTTAAAAATTTAAAAAGTTAATTTAAAAATCTTTAAAAATTTCAGGATATCTTTTAAAATTTCTAAAAATCTCTTGAAATCCTTTAAAATTTTTTAAAATGCCTTATAGTTCAGGGAAATCTTTTAATAATCATTAAATCTCTTCAAAATCCTTAAAATTTTACGAAAATTATCTAATTCTCTCATACTTTCTTGAAATCTCTTTAAATTCTTTCAAATTCGTTAAAAACAGTTAAAGTGCTTTAAAATCTTGTAAAACTTCTGATAAAACAACTTGATAACAATTTTCAATTCTTTCTAAAATACTTTAGTATTTTCATCGGTTAAAATTCCTTAAAATTAATATAAATCTCTTGAAATCCCTTTAAATTCTATGAAATTACTTAAAATCTGCGAGATAAAAAAATTAGAAGAAAATATAATATAAAAAGTTCAAAAAATTTAAAAATTTAAAAAGTTAATTTAAAAATCTTTAAAAATCTCTTATATAGCATCTCTGAAAACTCATAAAATCCTTTTATAATTTTTAAAATCTTATGAAATCTCTTGAAATCCTTTTAAATTCTATGAAAATGAAATGTTTTAAAATCTCCAGCATCCTGGATAAATTTCTGTTTGTAAATATAAATACAAATTTCAGATTTAGGAAACTCTGAAAAATTGTTATTGTTGATAGTTTTATTCCATTAAAAATCTAAAAAAAATCGTGTCAAACTAGACGTCTGAAACTTGAGGTATATTTGAGTAGAAGGATTGAATCTTTTGAGTCATAAAAATCGTTTGAAATCCCTCAATAAAATTAACCGAAAAATTTTTAAATCCTTCAAAATCCATACAGAATTTTAAAAGTTTAAGAAATTTCCTGAAATTCGTTAAAATTAGTGAAAATCTCTTATAAAATTCGTAGCAATTTTTGGAAAATCCTTAAAACTATACGATAATATTCCTTTTATCCTTTATATACATATATATATATATATATATCCTTTAAAATTTATTATAATTATTAGAATTATCATAAAATTCCATTCAATCCTTTAATATTCCACAAAATCTTTTATAAATCATAAAAATCCCTTAGATTCTTTTAAAATCGTAAAAATTTCTTACGATACTTTAAAATCTTTGAAAATTCCTCAAAATTTTTACAACATTCAAAATCCATTAAGTTCCTTAAAAATTTCACTAAATATTCTGAAATCTCTTAAAATTCTACAAAATTATTTAGAAATTCTAAAATTCTTTTGAATTTAGTGAAAATTACTTGAAAATCGTCAAAATCTCTTAAAATTCATGAAAATCTCTCAAAATTCTTAGAAACGTCTTCAAATTGGTTAAAATTTAAAATTTCTGTAAATCATTAGAAACCTCGCCAAATTCTATGAAATCTTTAACAATTCCAACGAAATTTTTTAGAAATTTGAAAAATGTCCTGAAATCTTTTAAAATTATTAGAAATCTCATAAAAATCCATTAAAAATTCCACAATCTCATTTAAAAATTGACTAATTTCTTGAAAGCCCTTAAAAAATTAAATAAATAAATAAAATTATATAATGAAATAATATATTACATCAATAAAAAAATTAATTAATTGAAAAAAATTATATAAATTAGTATATTCATAAATATTTGAATACCGAGAGGTTTTATAAGAAATGTAATATATTTGCCTAAAAATTCTAAATAAAAGAAAAAATTATTTATATTTAATAGACTTGAAAATCCTTTTAAATTATACTAAATCTTTTAAAAATCATTAAAATCTTTTGAAATCTCTCTATAAAATTCCATGAAATCCTTTGAAATTCTCACAAATTCTTTTAAAGATCAGAAAAATCTCTTGAAATTTCTGAAAATTATTATAAACCTCATAAAATTCCATAGAATCCCTGAAAATTTGGAGAAATCTTTTAAAATATCTGAAAATTCTTTGGAATACCAGTAAAACTTGAGGCAAATTTGAGTAGAAGGATTGAAAATAATGTTTGGATTGGCATTAACCAGATGAGATTTGGTGGAGGCGAGTTGTAAATTTGGAGAGCATTGTTGATTTCTCAGATCATTTAGCCTTTTACGGCTCAATCAATCACGAGGCCGAAAGTCGTTGGCGTTATATTACATGACGGAATTTGAGGAGAGAGACAAGTTACGGTACGTGGAGGCCGCATCATTGACCCTGCCGATAGAATAAGTCAGGTAAGACCGTGAACACAAGTCCTGAGATCATCGTGGTGGCGTATGTACAGCTTTAATGCATTCATGAAATTCAATGTACCTTGTGCTATCGATGGGAACTTTCGTGATCGCTGACATGCACGAGCGACGTTATCTCTTTCTTTATCTAGCAGCCCACGACAGCCAGATCGGGACTCCGAAGCCTTTGAAAAACATTACCCATTCCCGTGAGAATGGGATGGAACTTATTCTTGGAATTATCCAAATTTAATTACGCACGAACGTCCATGCAAGTCCTTATTAAGCTCGGCAATTATTCTTCTTTTCAACTATAATACGGGTCATTAGTATCGGGTCCACAATGTCAACATACTTTTTCAGTGACCCTTTTGTATTTATTTAAGGCTTCAGTTCATCTTGATCTTTACTTATTCCAATTTTTAGTTTCAAATACGGGCAAGAATTCAAATTAGTCACAAGTGAGTCACTAATTTGCTTTAGTGAAAAATTCTACTAATTGTTAGTTATTTTTAACTAAAACTTTAGTGAAAAGTTGAAAACTGCGAATTGAAATAGTGAAATACAACTAATAATTTTAATGGGGTTTTGGTGGGGGTCTGACCAGTTTTACGTTATAGTTCTAGTGTGGCCCTGATCTGGAAAACTGGCTAATATCCCGTCTGAATTAAAGAATCATTATGGGGTAATTGTTTTAAATATTTGATTTCTTAACTATAGTTAATTTTTTGAAAATAAAAATTATATTATACAACCTATTGGTTTGATATGAAAGCTGAATCAAAACCAACTGGTTTTAAGGAATTTAAAGTAATTTCAAACGATTTCTAGTGGTTTTGACGATTTTTTAAAGAATTTAAAAATATTTCAGGGGTTTTTAATTGGATTGAAGTTTCAGACGTCTAGGTTGACGAATTTTTTTTTTTTTTTTTTTTTTTACATTTACTGGATTAAGATTATCGAAAAAAGTTCGTAAGACTATTTTATTTTATTTTTATTTACTAGCAAAAATTTACTTGGCATTACTCGGGATTTTAAGAGATTTTAAAGGATTTAAAAAATTTTGTTTAAATTTAAAAAGATTTTAAGGGATTTTGTACATTAAAGACTTTAAAGGATATATTTCAGAAAAATTCATGAGATTTTAAAAGAGTTCTAAGGAATTTTAGGAACTTTAAGAGATATAAAGACATTAAGGGATTTAAAAAAATTGTTAAAGGATTCTGAGAGGTTTTATTTGATTTTAGATTTCAACAGATTTCAAGCCATTTGAAATACTTTTAAGGAAGTTAAATGAATTTGAAGTGATTTCAAGGTCTTTCAAGTAATTTTAATGAATTCCAAAGGATTTCGAAATATATTAAACGATTAAGAGATGTTTTAAAAGATTTAAAGAATTTAGTAACGATTCTAGAGAATTTATAATATTTTAAGGGTTTTAAAAGAATGAAAATTCAAAAATCTCTTAAAATTTCAGGAAAAGCCATCTTTTAAAAAGCATTATAAATTATTTTGTAGAATTGTTAAGGATTTCATAGAATTTGACAAGATTTTTAATGATTTTGAGGGATTTTTAATGAATTTCAAGAGGTTTCTAGGAATATTTAGAGATTTAAGAAAAATTCAACAGATTTCAAGGAATTTACCCAGTTTCTAATTATTTAAAATGTTTTTAAAAAGATTATAAAAAAGAGATTAAAGATTTAAAAGAAAGTTTAATATAAAAAGTTCGAAAACTTTAAAAATGTAAAAAGTTAATTTAAAAATCTTTAAAAATTTCAGGATATCTTTTAAAAATCCAAAAAAATCTCTTGAAATCCTTTAAAATGCCTTATAATTCCAGGAAATCCTTTAACAATCATTACATCTTTTGAAAATCCTTAAAATTTTACAAAAATTGGCCAATTCTCTTAGACTTTCTTGAAATCTCTCTAAATTCCTTCAAATTCGTTAAAAACAGTTAAATTGCTTTGAAATCTTGTAAAATCTCTAAAAAAATCTATTGATACACAACTCTTTTCAATTCTTTTAAAAATCCCTTTAAATTCCTAAAATCAATCAAAATCTTTTATAACATCTTTTAAATTACTTAAAATTACCACAAAACGCTTGAAATCCCTTGAAATTTTCAAAACTATATAGACGGCTGAAACTACATCCAAACGGCGTTTTAAGAGTTTTGAGTAATTAAAAAATTTTATTAAGTATTTCAAGGAATTTTAAATATCACTAAATAATTTTAAAGGACTTTCCAAAGAAATATTAAATGAATTTCAATATTTCCATGAATTTTCTAAAAATCATTTTTGAAAGTCCCGTTTCCCTTTTACAAAAATTGAAAATCAGCCTCTGACAAGATTTTTTGCTATCCTGAAAAAAATTAAGTACCTACAACTAAAGTCCCTGTGAAAATATAGTCTTCAGCAAAGGGCATAACGGAAACGTCCTCGAAACTCATCTCATGATCTTCGAGTCCTCAGAGATGAAAAACTAACTGGAATTTCCTTTTCGCGAGGAAGTACTGTTAATGTCCTGTCCCACCAGTGATCACTCCATTTTCCTTGGAAATCCTTGAACTCGGAGGCAGGTACGAGAAAAGGTTTTCGGTGGAGACCTCGACTTTTTCTCCCGTTGCTCCTTAAGTTCTTGCCTTCGTGACTTCGCCTTACCAGAGAGAAAAAAAAAGATCTTTTGGGATTACTGAAGCAAACGAAGACTTTGAAATGGCTCTAAGAAACGTTGCTTTAACCGAATTCGCGGCGTGTCGCCTCACATTTACGCAACTTAAGTCTGCTTACACGACCTTGGCTTGAAATTTATTTCCGGTGACTTTATCTTTACTTATGACCTTCTAAGGAACCGCCTAAAACGCTAAGTTGTTGCACACTGGGAAATAAATTAACACAAAGTGAGTGGACCGTTTGGACATGAAAGACATTCCATTTTCCGCTTGTTAATTTTGAATCTATAGACACTCAATATATTCTATTCTGTCACAGGGTTTTACACTTTTCAAGTGTAAATGCGTTTAAACCGTTTCAATTTGTTTAATGAATAATAATCCTTGACCAATTAGGTGTCTCAATAAGACACTTCAACTTTAAATCGAATCTTCAGTGATTCATGGCTTTTGAATGACTTAAAATACGTAATACAGGTTTTTTACTGAAATTTTGATTATTTTAAAGTGAGTTTAAGGAATTTAAAGGGATTTTAATAGTTTTTATTAAAGTTATTCCTTTCATTCATAATTATTACATATTCGCTTTTTATTAAAAAGATACATTAAGAAATTGCAACTCGACAAAATAATATTTACACACATGCGTTTTCTGAAAAACGTTTCAATGCGATTCTCCAAACTGGAAAATAATAGTTGGAAATCGTGTATTTCCAGATTATTTTCTTAAATAATGTTTTTCCAAGGAAAATCGTAATGATAAATTTCTAGTAATTTTAAAAGATTTCAAGAGATTTTTCTAATTTTAAAAAAATTTTGTACAATTGTTAAGGATTTCATAAAATTTGACGAGATTTCTAATGATTTTTAGGGATTTTAACTTAATTTCAAGAGGTTTCTAGGAATATTTAGAGATTTAGGAAGAATTCAAAAGATTTCAAGGAATTTACCCAAAATTTATAGTTAATTAAAATGTTTTTAAAAAGGCAAAAAAAAAATTAAGATAAAAAATTTAATATAAAAAGATCGAAAACTTAAAAAATTTAAAAAGTTAATTTAAAAATCTTTAAAAATTTCAAAATATCTTTTAAATATCCTGAAAATTTCTTGAAATCCTTTAAAATCCTTTAAAATCCTTTAAAATGTCTTATAATTCAGGGAAATCTTTTAACAATCATTAAATCTCTTGAAAATCCTTAGAATTTTACGAAAACTTGCGAATTTTCTTAGACTTAAAAAATAATAACTGGAAATCGTGTATTTCCAGATTATTGTTAAAAAATTTTTTTTCAAGGAAAATCGTAATGCATGAATAAAAAATCCTTGCATCTATAATTATTGACTATTTAACGAAATATTGTCAAGAACTAAAAATTCTTCGAAATTCTCAAAATCTTCCACGAAATCTTAAAAAATTCTACAAAATTGTTTAAAAATCAGAAAAATATCTTAAATTTCTTTAAAATTATTATAGAAATATCATAAAATACCATGAAAACCTTTAAAATTTCACTAAATTTTAATAAAACTAATCAAAAACTCTTAAATCCTTTTAGAATGCCTTAAAATTACTTAAGATTTCAGGAAATCCTTAAAAATCCACAAAATCTTTTATAAATCAGAAAAACCTCTGAAAATTCCTAACAATTTGACGATAACTTTCAAAATTCTTTTAAATTCTACGGAATCTTTTGAGTCATAAAATTCGTAGCAATTTTTGGAAATTTCTTAAAATTCTACGATAATATTCCTTTATATACCTATATATATCCTTTAAAATTTATTATAATTATTAGAATTATCATAAAATTCCATCTTTTATAAATCATAAAAATCCCTTAGATTCTTTGAAAATCATTTAAAAATCGTAAAAATTCCTTACGATACTTTAAAATCTTTGAAAATTCCTAAAAAATTTTACAACATTCAAAATTCCTTAAAAATTTCACTAAATATTCTGAAATCTCTTAAAATTCTACAAAATTATTTAGAAATTCTAAAATTCTTTTGAATTTCGTGAAAATTACTTGAAAATCGTCAAAATCCCTTACAATTCATGAAAATCTCTAAAAATTCTTAGAAACGTCTTCAAATTCCATAAAATTTAAAATTTCTGTAAATCATTAAAAACCTCGCCAAACTCCATGAAATCCTGAACAATTCCAACGAAATTTTTTAAAAATTTGAAAAATGTCTTGAAATCTTTTAAAATTATTAGAAATCTCATAAAAATCTTTTGAAATCTCTCCATAAAATTCCATAGAAACCCTCAAAATTTTTAGAAATCTTTTAAAATATCTTAAAATTTTTTGGAATACCAGTAAAACATTTAAAATTACTTAAAACCCCATAAAACTCTAACAAACTTATGAACTTATAAATCTCGAAAATTCGTTGAAATCTTTTAAAATTCTTAGAAATCTCTTTAAATTTCTCCAAATTTCAAAATATTTAGAATCCCTTTTAACATCGCTAAGAATTCTTAAAAGTCTCTTAGATTTGCATAAAGTGTTTTAAAATTTTACGAAATATCCTAAAATACCTTAAAATTTCATCAAATATTCTAAAATCGTTTCAATTTCTACGAAATCTTTTTAAAATACTAAAACTCTTTTGAATTTCGAAAGAATCACTTAAAAATCGACTTTCAAAAAATTTCCAGCCTTTGAAATCCTTTTAAATTCTATTTAATCCTTAAGAAAGGATCTTTTAAAAATCGTGAAAGTCTTTTGAAATCTCTCCATAAAATTCCCTGTAAAACGTTAAAAAATTCTTGGAAAAACATTACGGTAAAACATTTAAAATCCTTTTATATCTTTAAAATTCGTTTAAACTATTATAAATCTGATCAAATTCCCTGAAATCCTTTAAAATTCTCACATGAATAAAAAATCCTTGCGTCTATAATTATTGACTATTTAACGAAATATTGCCAAGAACATTATAAATGATTTCTCACGTTCATTTAAGACCAGTTTTCTCCATAAGCAATAAAAAAATCTCTATCCTTGGACATGTCAGCTCGATAAAGAAAACAACACAAGCAAAAAGTAGGAATAATTAACCCGGGCATTCCATTTTAGTTCAGATATTCAACTCTGTATCATAAAGTCATACATAAATCGTGATTCGACTTTATACTTGCTAAATTGAAAAAGCATAGCACAGCTCTTGACTCTGAAAAGTTCAAGTATGAATATGCAATAACGTATATCCGGTTGTCCAGTTGTTCAGTCAAGTGTACATCGACTTTTTGCAAAACAAGTAAAAAACAGTATCTGTTTATGAGCGACTTGTCGTAATTTTGATGAAATATAATAACGGCAGAAAAAATATGTAAATTGGCCGTTGCCGCTCTTGGTCAGGACCAAAGTCGATCTTTCAAAGTCGTTCACTTCTCCACTTGTATAATCAGGCATTCAACGACCTACTAGTTATGAAACGAAGCTATCGCAGATGAGAATGCTGAGTTTGTTATATATATATATGCTATACCTATGTGCATGTGATTAGATGAGACTCAGGCTTTGAAGCTTTCAGGCTATCGAAGTATTCCCGGAAAGAGTGTTTAGTTCATTGTTAGCTTCGCATCGCGTTATGCATATATTATTATTATAACAAGAAACAAGACAAGGCAATGAAATACGCGCTCTCCTTTTTCACCTGGCGAAGCATATCGCATTCATGTGTGGTCCTTTCTTAATTTATGCTAACTCGTTGCCACGCATAACTTCGCTTTCAACTAGAATGCTTCAAAGGAAATTTTTTAGTTAGGACCTTACATTCCCTTTGTTGTTATTTTAATTAAATCTGTTTTTTTTTACTTTACGTGCACACTAAATAAGTAAAAACTGTACCCTGCAAAGATCTCGATTTTCAAATTCAAAATATACTTGACATTTCTTTCTTTGTCATTTTTTCTAACTTGTATAAGCATCGTAAGTTTTTTTTTAACTTTTAAATATTATATAGACTTTTAAATTTATAGAAATCTCTTAAAATCAAAATTATTGAAAAGAACAAATTTATTTAGATTGTAATAAAAGAGTCTTGGCGTGTATGAAGAATTAAATGCGACGAATAATAATAATAATAATAATAATAATATCTTTTAATATGAGAAGATAGTGTTTATCTGGAATTTTTTTTTTATGTGTGTTTTCGTTAATGTTCAAATTTCAAAATTAGCTTCTCGTATGTCTGCACATGATGCAGACTGTTTGCATGGTGGTCTGATTTGCGAAAAAATATATGACGTATGAATCACAATTGCATTGTTTACATTCTTCGTACATGATCTTACACTCGTATTATAATAAAAGATAAAAGATACAGATATGAATCGTCATTTTCAACAATTTATAATTAATTTAGTTCAATAATTAATAATAATTGTATATAAATTATTATCGATAGTATTTTGAAATAATGTTGTAGAAGAAGTGGAAAATTTTTCCACTTCACAAAAATTTCTTTAAAAAGATGCTCTAAAAGATTTTGATTGATTTTAGGAATTTAAAGGGATTTCTAAAAGAGTTGTAAAGAGTTGTGTATCAATTGTTTTTTCCCAGAGATTTCACAAAACTTCAAGATATTTTGATTTTAATGAATTTAAAGGAATTTAAAGATATTTCAAGAGATTTTCATGAATCTTAAGTAATTCAAAGAGATTTTAAGGGATTTCACGAGATTTTAGGATATTTTAACAGATTTTAATTAAGTTCATGAAATTTTGAAATATTACAAACGATTTTAAGATATTTACCAGATGATTTTAAAAAATTTCAAGTAATTTAAAAATATTTTAAGGGATTTTTCATTTGCTTTCGTCTAACTTAGAATGAATGTAGCTTGAAATTGTTTTCAATTACTTAAAATATCTCGAAATCTTTTGAAAATTCCTGATCTCCCTTGAATTCTTATGAAATTCCCTAAAATGAAAAATCACTTAAAATCTCTAAAAAAATCCCTTAAAATTTCTTAAAAACCCAGAAAACGCCGGGTAAATTTCTATACTGGTAAATAAATAAAAATATAATTATTTTCGGAATTTTTTTCATATTCTTAAGCCAAAATATACAAAAAAAAAAAAAAAATAAATAAATAAAATAAACTTCAACCCAATCAGTTCTACACTGAAATATTGTATACGTGTATAATTTTATACTTTATCAGAGTAAATATTAATAAAATTACTAGATATTTTTTGAAATTCTTTAAAATTCTACAACAAAACGAACAACAATGTTTAAAATCTATTTATATTCTTTAAAATGCATTAAAATTATTTGAAAATTCTCATCAAATTCCCTAAAATTATGAAAAATCAACAAGATCTTTTATAAATACAGAAAAATCTCTTGAAATCCTTAAAAACTTTATGACAACCTTCATAAAATCTCTTAAAATCCCTAGAAATTGAATTTCCTCTAAAAAAAGTGATGCAATTTTTTGAGATAATCATTAATCACTCATACATTCTTGTTTCAAAGTTTCAAGCCATTGAATCAACTTTCATGACTTGAAGTTTTAAGAAATAAAACAAAACAATTGCACGCGTATTGTTTGCTAGTGAGAATAAAATAACGCAATAATAAGTTGAATTATATAACTGAATGAAAATTCCCAGGAAAAGTACGAAATACGCGTGCAATGTTGTACGACGATAATTACTCTGAATTAAAAAATATATCCTCCTCGAGGTAATTTACTATAGAATTCATCTAAACAGCTAAGTGTAAAGTGCTTCTTCAGCAAACAGGAAACCTCAGAGTCGACGAGACCTTTTTTACGTTTCTGACGACTTCCACGGGAAATGTTCCCGGAACGGATTGGAGATTAACTGTACTTTTTCTGTCAGTAGTCAACTCAGTAAAAACAACAGGGAAATGTTGCCTTAACGAGACGTGTTGGATAAGCGAAAGACAGAAAGGCAGAAAGACAGAAAGAAAGAAAGTTTGAAGGACATATAATGATAAACAAAACAGAAACATATAAAAATTTAACTACGCTCTGTTCAGCGAGTCTCGTTAACTGTTAACATGAAAGAAATTCTTCTAACTTATGATAATATGAAGGCAAAAGGAAAGGAAATAGAGTGACTATTAAATATTTCTCTTTGCTAACTGTTTCCATTCTGAAAAGTTTGTGAATGAGAATGGGTTGGGAGATTAACTGCACGCTCTTACGAAAAGCAAACGCCGCAGAAATAACAACGAAATGTTGCTTTAACAAGACACTGCGGATGGATGAACGAAGTAATTGATTTGAAAAGAAAGAGGCGGATCCCTGTCGGTAGTTTTGCGAAAGGGACGAGTTACGACAGACTTTTCACTCAGTTTAGCCGTCGGCGAAATGAGTCTCTTGTTTTACAGAATATTCTTTCTTGGAATGAAATTTAATCTCATTCATTATTCATACATAAGTAGAGTACATATAGACTTCGATCTAATTCTAATATTGACCATATTTCAATTTTCGACGAATAAAATCCATATTCTTTCTTAGATGAACATCTAATTTGAACATCTATAATCTGTCTTCTTCTTCTTCTTCTTCTTCTTCTTCTTCTTCTTCTTCTTCTTGAATCTTGTTGCGGAATTTGTCAGATCAAATTCACTTTAAATTCGATAATTAAATGATAATGTGATTCAGTAATATCCTCTACATCTTCACTTGATTGAATATGAAAATTTAGTTTGTTTTATCCTGACCTAATAAATTTGGACGTTGGTGTGAACAATGTTCTACTACATCCCACATTCGAAGTTCAATCAAGATCGTTCATGTTGTGTGCCAGTTTAACTTTTAAGGAGGAAGAAATTTAATTTGTAAAAGCGATGTTACTTTGAATATACATTTGTATAATTGATTTCAAGACATTGCTTGTAATGAAATGTATTTTAGATTACAATCAAAAAATATGAAACTCATGAATCGTGTTGCAACAAGAAACGTGCGTATCTTATTTTTGTATACGTATATATACTGTATATATATATACAAAATGTGACTCAGGACATTCTGAAGATTTGGGATAAGTGTTGCAACTTACTCTTACAAGAGGTGAGCCACAACAATGTAGACATAATTTTTAATTTGCCATTATCTGACTCTTATCGCTTTAATAGATTGAGGACGTGTTTCATCACCTCCGGTTCTAGCGTGTACCAATATTACGATGACATTCGCAACTTATTTTTTGTTTCAAACCGATTTATGCGACAGACGTTATTTAATCAGACCAGCACACGATTATTTGTTTTATACTTCTTATGACAATTTACTTCCTACAAATTGGATTCAAGCTTCAGACGTATAGTTTGACGAAAAGTTTTATTTTATTTTATTTTTGCACTTTTTGGATTAAGAATATCAAAAATGTTCCCAAAATCATATTATTATTTTTTATTTACTAATAGAAATTAAATTTAATAGTAGCAATTTCTTTATTTATTTTAAATTTAAATTCAAATTCAAAATTTAAAATTTTCATTTTAGAGAATTTCAAGATATATCTTAAGAAACGTCAAAGGATTTTTAAAAGAATTCAAAGCAGTTTAAGAATTTTCAAGAGTTTTCACAAGATTTTAAGGTTTTTTTTTCTTTATAAAAGTTTGAAGGAGTTATAAAAAAGAATGTTTCAGAGATTTTTAGAAATTTCTATAGATTTCACAAGATTTTAAGACACCTTAAAAGATTTTAAGTTATTTTAAGGAATATCAAAGGATTTAAGGAGATTTTAGTTATTATTTAAATATTTTGTTTAATTGTAAGGAATTCCAATGGATTTCAAGAGAATTTAAGAGTGTTTAAAAATTTTCAAAACATTTTAAGTGATTTTAAGAAATTTTAAAGTATTTATTCTAATGTAGAGTAAATAAAATGAAATCACTCAACATCCCTTAAAATTACCTGCAATTGTTTAAAATATATAAAAATTCCTTGAAGTTCATTAAAATCTCTTGAAATCCTTTTATAATTTTTGAAATCTTATAAAATCTTTAGCAAATTTTATTTAAAAAATTTCAGGGATTTTAAGAGATTTTGAATCTTGTAGAATTCCAAAATTTTAAACGGTTTTTGAGATTTTAAAAATATTTTAAGGAATTCTAAACGTTCTCATGGAATTTCTAGGAATTTAAAGAAAATTCAAGAGGTTTTAATGATTTTTAAAAGATTCTGGCATTTTTATGGGTTTTATTAAATTTTATGAAATTGCTAATCATTTTAAGGAATTCCAAGAGATATTTCTGATTTTTAGAAGATTTTAGGAAATTTTTAAGGATTTCATGGAATTTGATGAGATTTCTAATAATTTTAATGTATTTTTAAGAATTTAAAGGTATTTTAACGGTTATCATAAAATGTTAAAGAATTCTAAAAAGTTTCATGAAATTTTAAGGGATTTTCCCCAAATTAAACAATTTCGCAGGTTTTTAAATTTTAAGAGATTTAAAAAGGTTTCAGGGATTTTAAGAGATTTTGAATCTTGTAGTGGAATTTCGAAATTTCAAAAAAAAATTTCATAATTTTAAAAGATTTTAAGGGATTTTAATTGTTCTCCAGGAATTTCCAGGAATTTTATAAGAAAATTCAAGAGGTTTTAATGATTTTAAAAAGATTTTGGTATTTTAAGGGTTTTATTAAATATAATAAAATTTCTAATAAGTTTAAGGGGTTTTACGAAATTCTTATGTATTTCAAAATATTTTATGGAATTTCAAGGATTTCAAAATTTGGAAGCGAATCTTATCGTGGAGTTTCAAGGAATTTCAAAATTTCAAACGGTTTCTGAGAAGTTTAAGGGATTTTAAATGTTGTAATAAAATTTCTAAGAATTTTAGGACAATTAAGAGATTTTAATGACTTTTAAAACACTTTATTGACATTTTTAAGGATTTTATGAAATTTTATGAGATTTTTAATACTTTTTAAATATAAATCTTGTTATAAAAAAATCTTGTACGAATTTTAAGAGCAAAGAAAAAAAGCCTTAAATCAAGCCCAAACATCTAGTTTTTATTACAATTTAGGGAATTTAGTTTTAAGCCCAAAAGCTGACTTAAATTGTAAAAAAACTAGACTTTTTGGCTTGATTTAAGACTTTTTTTTCTGTGTAGATTTTCAGGGATTATAAATATTCTCGTGGAATTTTAAGATGTTTTTATAGGAATTTCAAGAAATTTCGATGAATTTTAAGAGATTTCCAAGGATTTCGATTACAAGTTCTTATAATTCAAAGATTAAAAATTCTAATTTATTTTTCATACTTCTGATTTTAAAATCCTTTGATTTGAAATTGTATAGAATCCCTTCTTTTTGTTAAAAAATTGTTTCTATGTAATTTATATATTTGGAATCTGTGGAATTTAATTGAATTGACTTGAGAATAGAAATAAAAATTGTTCTCTCCTTGAGGTTGAAGATAATTTGATTTAGAAACAACCTTACCTGAAACAGAAAAAAATGGTTTATTAGATCACTTTATATAAAATCACACATAAATGATATTCACTAAAGCATATTTTTAATTCATGAAAGCAAGTTGCATGAGAAATAAAAAAAAAATATTTTAAAATTCTATGAATTCAAAAGAGTTAGTTTACACTTTTATAAAACAATGCATCGCCTAGAAGAAAGGAGACTCAATTAAAGCTGATTGCGGTCTAAAAATGAGTCCTGAAAAAAATAAGAAGTTCCCAGGTTTCATTTGAAAATTAAATCTTGTCGCTGGAAAAGTAGAAGTAATGAGACCCAGGGTAGATGTGACTAGAAAATATTAAAGTCTCTACCTACGTGTACTCAAAATTCACAAGTAAATTTTAATAATAAATTGTATATAAAGAATAATACATTTTATATAAAAAATAATAAATTTTATATAAAAAATATTACATTTTATATAATAAATAATAATAAAAAAATAATGATAGATTTAAATAGAAAAACTGATGAATCTTCCAAGTGATAATATTCAATAAATCTCTCAAAATGAGAATTTAAATTTCAAATTTCCTTAAATCCTTATCGATCCTCTAATAAAACTACAACTTTAAGACTGATAAAAAAACTTGAAAGCTCGCATTATATATTAAATATTATCTTGTGTAGAAAAATCCTCTGACAAAGCTTTATTTTAAATTGTTTATTTTAATCCCGGATTCCGAGTGATTATTATAAGAATAGAAAAACGTCAAGTTTTTCTTCTAGAGCGGTGGACGCAGGTTATTTTTAAGAAGTACCCGTCGACTTCAGTTAGCCTGAGTGTCAAAATCTCCTAATCTTATAATCCCCACGGCGCGCTGTTGGATATCCACCCCATACACGACCGCATGGAGATTCATAAGAATAAACTCGAAGGAGGCTGGGCCAAGGTGGGAGGAAGTCGAGAACTACACGACGAATTTGCATGGGCCAAAACCTGCTCGGAAGGGTCAATATTGAAAAACGTGCTTCGTTGTATTGGTCAGTGCTGTCTTTACCTTTGGGGCTTATCTGGGCACCTAAAAAAGCTTATCCTCGACTCGCGATCCAAATAAACAATCAAATAAACGAATAAAAGCAAATTCCTGAAATTTATCGCTCATCATAAATATTAAAAAAGGCCTAAACAAAAGTCCAACTTCTTGAAAAACCTTGAATTATTGGTCCTCCTATCTTAAGAGCTCTAAACAGAATTTAAAACACATTTTAATACTTGGGTGGATTCAGATGCCATAATTTTCATTCTAAACGAGAAGAAACGTCAGAAATTATTCATAAAATGAATAGATATGTTAATTTTATTAATTGAGGAAGGCAAAGATTCCTCTGATCGATTTTTTTAAGGTGTATCTCGTTATTTTGCATATTAACAGGATTTTAACTGTTCGAAAGTAATTTGCTGAATATTTTTGAGTGCTATATCCAGGTTTACTATCAATTAGTGAAAAATTACTGATTCATGATAAGAGAATACAAAGGTATTTAGTAAGGCTTACTGATTGATTTCGTTAGACTCACTTTACGTGGAATCTAATGAAATTGCTAATATTTTAATGGATTTTAAAGGATATAAAAGCGATTTTAATTGTTATCATAGAATTTTAAAGAATTTTGGATAGATTGGAAAAGTAGGGATAAATCTAGGGTCCTGGGAAAATTTTAGACAGTCCTGGTGAGAATCCAGAGGTTTCATGTCTCGTCCTGATTTCCTGACCAATGTACAATGCCCTGGAGACATCCCACAAATATCGGAATACCCTGAAGACATACCTAGATGCCTAAACATCCCTCATATGTCTACCGAACGCTGGAGGATAGGAAATGTGTTTTTAAGAGATTAACAAGAGCCTAGTTTCAGTCGAGCAAAGAGGATTTGTCTCGTTGTCCTCTCAGAAATGACGATTTTCTGAATTTAAAAATAAATAGAGGATTTCAATTGAATAATAGAAAAGCAGAAACTAACGTCCAAATAATTATAAATAGTTTATAGTAACTATATTAGATTTACTATATAAATTTATCATATTAGCAGAAATTTAAACCCAGTGTTTTTCTGGGATTTTAAGAGATATCTTTTATTTTTAAAGAATTTTAAGCAATTTTGAAGAGGTTTATTTTAAAGATTTTAATAAGAGATTTATTTAAAAGATTTCAGGGATTTTAAGAGATTTTGAAACTTGTGGAATTTCGAAATTTTAAACGGTTTTTGGGAATTTAAAAATATTTTCAGGAATTTTAAACATTCTCATGGAGTTTCCAGGGGAAATTTAAAGAGAAGGAGGAATTTAAAGAAAATTCAAGAGGTTTTAATGATTTTTAAAAGATTTTGGCATTTTTACGGGTTTTATTAAATTTTATGAAATTGCTAATCATTTTAGGGAATTCCAAGAGTATTTCTGATTTTTAAAAGATTTGAGGTAATTTTTAAGGATTTTAAAGAATTTAAAGGTATTTTAACTGTTATTATAAAATTTTAAAGAATTCTAAGAAGTTTCTAGAAATTTTAAGAGATTCTAGAGATTTTAATATGAGATTTAAAAAGGATTCAGGGATGTTAAGAGATCTTTTATTTTTAAAGAATTTTTAAGAGACTTTAAATGATTTTAAAGACTTTTTCAGAATTGAAAGGATTTTTTTTTAATTGGAATTTACAGAAATATTGCGGATCTTATGAAATTTTCTGTGATTTTCGGGAATTTAAGGGACTTCAAGAAATTTTAAGACATTTCATTTTTTAGGATAATTTTTTCAGATTTTGTAGAATTTATAGAATTTTGAAGAATTTTAATGGGATTTTATAAAATTTTAAGGGATTTCACTAAATTTTATGCCATTTTGAGGATTTTATGAAGACATGATTTTACGATTCGTGGGATTTTAAGGAATTTTAAGAGATTTCACAATTTCTTTGGATAATAAGTAATTTTAAGGACTTTTAAGAGCTTTCAAGATATTTCAAGCGATTTTAATGAACTCCATGAAATTTTGAAATATTGTAAACTATTTGAAGACATTTGCCAGATTATTGTAGGAGATTTTAAAGAATTTCAAGTAATTTAAAAATATTTCAAGGGATTTCATTTGATTTCATCTAAACTAAAATCGATGCCTTGAAATTTTTTTCAATTACTTAAAATATCTTAAAATCTCTTAAAAATTCCTGAACTCCCTTGAATTTTTGAATTTTGTAAAATCTCTTGATATTATTTTCGATATTTCTTATTAAAATTGCTTAAAATTACTCAAAATCACATGAAGTCTTATTAAATCTCTTAAAATTCCTAAAAATTCACTACAATTTCGTAAAATGCCTTGAATCCCTTCAAAGTCTTTAAAATTATATCAAATCCCATAAAATATCGTAAAACCATTCGGTTGAAGTTTCAGACGTCTAGTTTGACGAAAATTTTTATTTTAACAAACTTTTAAATCTTCGGTAAATGTCTTAAAATTGTTTAAAATATATCAAAATTCCTTAAAGTTCATTAAAATCTCTTGAAATATCTTGAAATCACTTTAAAATCCTTAAAATTCGTTAAAACCAGTAAAAATGTCTTGAGATTTTTGTAATGAAATCTCTCAAAAAAAATCTGTGGATAACTCTTTTCAACTCTTATAAAAATCTCTTGAAATTCCTTAAAATTATTGAAAATCTTTTAAAAATTCCTCTAAAATTTCTCCTCGTAAATAAATAAAAATTTTGTTTTTGAGAATAGGGGACACTTGGAAAAAAATTAAATGTAAAAAAATCGTCAGACTAGACGTTTGAAACTTCAACCCAATATTTAAAAAAAATTTCGTAGGATTTTAATAAGAGAACTCAAGAAATTTTTCTGGTGAAATTCCTGTAAATTTTTTTAAATCTCTTGAAATTTCTATTAAAATTACTCAAAATTACCTGAAGTCTTAAAATCCCTTAAAACTCCTGAAAATCCACTAAAATTTTGTAAAATCCCTTAAATCCCTTCAAAGTCTTTAAAATCATATTAAATCCGAAATAATCCCATAAAATATCTTAAAACTCCTTGAAATCTCTTAAGAATCCTTAAAATAACTTAATAACTCACATAAAATATCGTAACACAGGTCACAAAAATACAACAAAGGTTGTACAAACAAACTTGGTACAGAGAAGCACCTGTCGTCAAAATATAAACAGCCAAGTCAATAAAAATTCGAAGAGGTATATAATTTCGAGTAATAATATATAAATTAATAATGTTGTCCTTGGAAGGGGATAAGTGCTTCAGGTGTTTACGATTTTCTCGAGTCGAGTGGCTGCGATTCATTTTGCTGCAGAGTTACGCGTATTATCTCTGTTCTTAAAATGAAAGTAAGAACCTGATTCTTGGACCACCCTGTTATGCTCTGACGAGATCGGAAGAAAATTACAATTTTTTGAAAGCAGCGAGAGGCAATATTACAATCATTAAGACGACGAGCCTTACTACTTCGCGAGCACACCTGGAGTACACCTGGAGCATCACTGCTACTCCTCCCCATTCTTAGTTAAGGGCACGAAACCTTAAAAAATGTTAGGGTTAGCGTATAAAAAGATTGGTACTCTGGGGCGGTCTGCCAAGGCGGTACTCGATGAAAGCTCCGCCTGTTACCCTCCCCCTTGTATTCTCCTATAGTGCAGAAACCAAATCGTTTATTTTATCATTTTTCCTCCAACCTCGATGAGCGTTAAACGAAACTATCGCTTTCATCATATCGTAAACGACAAGTGTGTATCGACTTCAGCAAATCAACCTTTTAAGTCTTCAGTTTGGAACTTCTCCAGCTGCTCACGAAACTAGTTCAACCTTCAGTTCAACTATAAACATATATAGGAAAATTATTTAATATTTCGCAAATTATTCCGGAATATAATTAATTTCATATATTATATTTTTATTTCAAAATTTAATGAAGTGGGTTTCTTTGTTTGCAGTTAAAATTAGACACATTTCCATCTCCTATTAAGGGCGTTGGACCTTTAAAGAAATTCAAAATTTAATTCCCCATTTTACTCAACGAAAATTATAGATAAATATTTTTTCGCTCTGTAGCACTAATTTTTTTTCAAATATAAGACAGCGTACAGAGCGAAAAAAAATTTCAGTTCGATACTTTTTCCATAAAATGAGGAATTAAGAATCTAACTTCAAAATTTAATATTTTGATTTTACTTAAAAAATATTTGAATTAAATATTTTCTCGCTCTGTAGGCATAATTCTATTTAAAAGTTGATTAATGCTACAGAAGGAAAAAGTTCAAAATTTAAAATTTGTTGAGTAAAATGAAGAAATCGAATTTTTAGATTAGAACTTGGCTCCAACACCCTTAAGAATTACCTGTGTAGAAATTTCGATAGGGGTCTAGTGGGGGCCTCACTAGTTTTTTCTTCTTTTAGTCGGGCCCTGATGGGGAAAACTGGTCGGGGCCCCTGCTAGATCGTAACGCTTTTGTCAGTTAGGCCTCGACTAGATGTTCTAAGTGGGGCCTAGCAGGAGTCGCCCTTCCACAGCCCTATAAAAGAAATATTTAATTCATTATATAATTATACAACGTAATTAATTATAGAGTAATTATAAACATATATAGTTGCCAAATCAATAAAAAAATTCAAATTTTTTTTTAATTTTCGTCATTTTCAGTCATGGCCGGATTAAGGGGGGGGGGGAGGCTGGAGGGGCTGCAGCCCTGGGCCCCGTTTTTGAAGGGGCCCCCAAATTCTCCCTCACCTTTAAAAAAATTTGTATAAAAATTAAAAAATTTATTATTTTAATTCTTTTTGAAGGTAACTTGCTAATATGTACTTATAATATTACATTTTCATTAGGGGTGGGGGGGGAGCAAAAAATGTACAGCCCTGGGCCTCGAGTTGCCTTAATTCCGCTCTGTTTTCAGTGAAAAGAAAGTGAATTTAATCAATTTCGAGGAATTTTGAGAAAATTTAAATCCTCAAAAGAGTTTCAATAATTTAAAAACAAGTGATTAAAGAGATTTTAAGGATTTTAGGTAATTTCGTAGGATTTTAAAAGGTTTCAAAATATTGGCAGTAAATCTATATTTAAAAAGATATTTAAAGAATTAATAGAACGCATAGAATTTAAAAGATTTAAAAGGAACTCAAAAGGATTAAAAAAGATTCACAATAATTTAAAGAACAACATTTTCAAAAATTCAAATAATTCAAAGGAATTCAAAACTGAATTTAACATAATTAAAACTAAAATTAATTTTGAGGAATTTAGGAGAAATTAAGATTGGGAACGTTGAAAAAATGTCAAGGAATTTTAAGTGATTTTTAGAAGAAGTTAGAGGATTTAAAAAAATTTTAATACTCTAAAGTCTAAATATAAACTTTATATACTAAAATGTATAATAATTTTAAAATTATTAAAATTAAAAAAATTCAAGATTCCAAAACAATTTGGAGGAATTTAATTTCAAAGAATTGAAATCACACAATTTTTTTTTAAATCACGACAATTCCAAGAAATCCCTCAAAATTCGATTTTATGCAATTTAATCCAATGAGATGGATATGGCGTCATTTATCAGACATATAACATTTTATTCCGGATCAGTGGAATGAATTAATCACATCTTTTTATAAAACTGATCAATGCTTTAATTTTTCTAGTTTCTTATGCAAATTACTTTATTTTTCATGTAGATATTGATCTAAAATTCTGAAATATTGTGCGTGGATTCATTTTACAGCTGCACCGTATTTGAACGATGCGTAACCTGATCCAGATAAATTGCTCACCGATTTCAGAATTGCAAAAGCGGTTACCAACTTGCGTGAATATATTAACCAATAATGGTTACAAATAATGATTAGTGGTTAAAAATTATCCCTTTGACAAGATAAAGGGATTATTAATAAAATATAATATCATAATATGCAAAAAAAATTGTCCATCAGATTATCAACATAAATCAGAGTAAAAATATTATGGCTTAAAAACGGTCTTCTTTTGTAATAATTACATTTTTATTTTTGTTTTAAAAATTTATAACTTTTGAGTTAATGTGTAAAATACATTTCAGGAGGACTTTCTTCATCTTCTAAATTTAAAACTTCATAGTTCAGGGATTTTGGAACAGATGGCGTTATGGTATATTTTACATGTCCCAGAAGTTTCAGGATCAGGATATTGTGATTTTATAGGACGAAGGACAAAGCATTCTATAAGTTTGCTCTGGAATTTAAATATATTATCTTGTGACAGTTTATCCTTGATATAGATAACAATGTCATTTTTATTGTGCGAACATTCAGAGAAAGTGACCTGACTCACAGAGAATTTTTCAAGTTTAATAATCTTATGATATATACTAAACTAATTCTATTTATAAAAAAAAAAACAGATTTTTCAGAGAATAAATTCATTTTCCAGGATAATAATAAAGCTAATGTATCAAAACAATAACACCAGTATTATTTGGTATCATATAAATTTACTTGGAAAAGTATTTCTTTAGAATATCCACAAAATTAATTAAACTGAACACGCATCTGTAAACACGTTAAATAATTGTTTTTCTAGAGAAAAAGGTGACCAATATTTTTTCATTCATAATCTTTAGGTGTGACTCTCACTTATAATTTATAATTAGAAGATTCTGTCCCTTTTCTGAAAACGAAATGGGATTAAAAGAAACCTTGGAGGAGAAGAAACAAAACTGAAGTGAAAAGAATAAAGAACTTTACTTTCGACTTGTTTCTGTAAGTCAAAAGAACTTAAAAGAGATTTTCGAGAATAAAAAAACTTTTGGAGATCTACCTGTAAGATTTCGAGTTGTTTCTGAAACTGAAACAAAATTCGAAGCGAGATTAGAAAAAGACTTTTAATCTCTACTATGTATAGCAAACCAACTCACGCACGATTATTATTATTATTATTATTATTATTATTACTTCACTTCTTACAACTTGGAGTCATTCAAAAGCGAAATTTCGCTGATTCAAATTTTAGAGACATTTCGTTATATATCATTTTCACAGGAATTTTAAGAGAACTCAAGAGATTTTTATAATTTTTAAAAGATGGAATTTAATGAAATTGGTAATACTTTTAATGGATTTTAAAGGATATAAAAGCGATTTTAATTGTTATCATAGAATTTTAGAAACTTTCAAAAAGTTTTTCGTGAGATAAGAGATTCTGGGATTTTAAATCTTGTGGAATTTCGAATCAAAAAAATAGTTTCCACTGCTCCCGAAACTAAAAATTTTTATATATTTGCTAGGAAGCAATTTTAAAGAATTTAGAGAAATTTGCAAAAGATTTAAAATAATTTTAAGGAATTTCAAGAGATTTTATAAGATTTCAAAAATTATGAAAGGATTTCAATAAGAGATTTATAGTAATTTTAAGGAATTTCAAGGGATGATAAGAGATTTTGATTGATTTTAGGAATTAAAGGAATTTATTTTTAAAAGAGTTGAAAAGAGTTATCCATAGATTTTTTTTCAGAGATTTCATCACAAAAATTTCAATATATTTTTACAGGTTTTAACTAATTTTAAGAATTTTAAAGAGATTTCAAGATATTTCAAAAAATTTGAAGATATTTCAAGAGATTTTAATGAACCAAGGAATTTTCATGTATTTTAAACAATTTTAAGACATTTACAGAAGATTTAAAAGTTTCTAAAGAATTTCAATTAATTTTAAAGAATTTTATGGGATTTTACATCATTTACTGCACATTACACCAAGAAAAAAAGTTTGTTTGAATCAAATAAATTAACGTATATTTGCCTCAGAGCCAAATAAAAAATGTCTTTGAATTAAATAAAATTTATTTGATTCAAAGATATTCTTTCTTTAATTTTTCTGATTCAAAGAAATTTTCTTTTTAATTCTGGTTGAAATATTTTTATTGATTATAATTAGAATAAATACTTTTAAATTTCTTAAAATCATCACTTAAAATGTTTTGAAATTTATAGAAATTTCTAAAAATCTCTGGAAAATTTTTATTCTTTTCCAAACTTCTATAAAAATCCCTTGAAATCTTGTGAAAATTCTTGAAAATCCTTAAATTCATTGGGCTGAAGATTTAGACGTCTACGCAGACGATTTTTTTTTCATCAAATATTGTTTGCAAAAACATATGAAAATCTTTCGAGAAAAAACAATTCGTTTGGATTTTAAAGATGATTTTTATAAGGATTTGAAAAGAGTTAAAAAGATTACATAGGTTTTAACCAAATTATCCAGTAATTTTTAAATGTTTTTAAAAAGTTCGAAAACAGTTTAAAAATCTCTTAAAATATCAGGAAATCTTTTTAAAATTATATACTTCACTTGAAATCCCTTAAAATTCTATAAAATGCCTTATAATTCCAGAATATTATTTTAAAATTATAAAAATCTCTGGAAAACCCTTGAAAGTTTACATAAACCTTTAAATGCCCTTAATCTTCTAAAAATCCCTCTAATTCCTAAAATAAAAATCTCTCATGTCCTGAAATTAAAAAAAATCCTTTAATGTCTCTTTACCTCTTAAAATTCCTTAAAATCATTATAAATCCCTTAAAATCCTTACAAAATTTTCGAAACCTTATAAAATCTCTTAAAATCTCAGCCAACGCCCCGCAAATTTCTGTTAGTATAATTAAATGCTTTCGGTTTTGGAAACTTATAAAACTTTCATCTTCTAATTTTATTGCAATAAATGTAAAAAAAAAAACGTCAGATTAAACGTCTCAAACTTCAATCCAATAAAATTGAAAGAATATTGAAAACAAATAAAAAGATGAAACTACTCCATCATTATCTTTAATCATCCGAGCCATTATAATTGTAACCGATAATCCCTCCCTTCTTTCATCGATAAAAATAGCTTCCACTCTCTTCTACACTCTTTACTTTGTAAGTGTTTGATTCTCCTCATTTGCATTCCTCCGTGCTAAATTACTTTGCGGTTTCGCACGTTCGAGGTTCGAAAGGAGCGGCAGCCGAAATATATCGCCGTATAGGAAAGATAGATCGAAAGGACTCTAAACTGGGCGCGTGTGGGCTGAAATATTTAAGTTAAGGTATAAAATAAGGACAGGGGGCTGGTAAGGACAAGGTAAATGTAGGCCCGTGGTTAGTCTCTTAGTCCAACTCCATGTGACCAGGCAATGTTGTCCTTCAGTTTATTGTGCTGCCAGCAGCCGCCAGCAGCCGCCAGTCAGCTGAATGCAGCAGTATGCAGGCAGTCTGGAATTCGTGGGCGTACTAGCGACTATCCGTATCCAACTATAGTAGATGGAGTGGGAAAAGACTGCTGTTACTGGTGGCGGGAGTATAATTTGTGACGGTAGGGATTTTCAAACGGTGCAGGAATCGGAGGGGTAGAAGCTGGTAGGAGCAACAAGGAAACAAGGATGAAGGGAGAAAAGTTGGAAGTTGGAAGGGAGATATGTGCTGCCAGTCATGCAGGCAGGGAGCGTGACCGTCGGTCGAATTCAAAACCCGCGACCCAACTCCCAGCATCGTCGTCGAGACGTCGAGCGAGTTGAGTCAGTTGCTCTCCGATGCTTGTGGAGGAATGTCGTACCGACCTCCTTTCCCGGAACTAAACACGCGCGCCGTCAAATAGAAGGCAAACCAGTTCATTACTTGATTCCGGATCAGTACTTCACTATTAGAACCTAAATTGTCAATTGTTCAATGATATTGTGTGACTTTTGTGTTGAATTAGTTTGAATTTAAGTGTCGCTAAAGGATATATCAGTGAGTGTTGGTTTGCAATGTGGCAAACAATAATTACCTCTAGTGCAACCTAAAGTGGAAGCGAAACAATAGTAAGAGTGAAGTGCAGTAATGTGCGCGTGACAAGACGTTTTTTTTGTTTGGTGATGAGCAAGAGACCCGATCAAAATGAATCTTGCACGAGTAGTGATGCTGATGATCAGTGTAGGGTTGGTAGCAGGCCGCAGCATCACCAGTTTGGAAGCACCAAGAGGGTGCACTTGGCAGAAAGAGGGAAAAGAGCGAACCCTTGCATGCCGGTTGAGGACCATCGCTAATGCACCTGCTCTTGTGGGCAACCTCTCAACAATTCAGCTCGATTCCGTCACCTCTCTTGGATTGGAATGCAACGAGGCATTGTTCTTCGAGAGTCAGCTGGACGAGCCACGCGGTTTCTTGGCTCCTCTTTCTCGCCTTGAGAAACTGAGGATGGATTACTGCAAGATCCGTTACTTGTCCGGAGGAGTTTTCTCATCAGCCCGGAATTTACGGAGTCTGATTCTCCGTTCGCATAATAGCGATTGGTCATCGATAACCCTGGAACTTCATCGGGATGCGTTGCAGGGCTTGCCTGACCTGGAAACCCTTGATCTCGCCGAGAACAACATATGGACCATGCCACCCGAATTGCTTTGTCCCACGCCGAACCTCGTGAATTTAAACCTCACGAGCAACAAGTTACAAGACATCTCCACGCTGGGGTTCTCCGACTGGACCACTTCTTGCGCTTCGAATCTCGAAACGCTTGATCTGAGTCGAAATGATCTCAGTGCCTTGCCGGATAATTGTTTGAGTGGTCTGCGCAGTTTGACCATTCTCAGATTGCAAAACAATGCGATTGCTGCTGTGGGGGACAATGCGATGGGTGGTTTGGTGAATTTGAAGTCCCTGAATATGTCGAGTAATAGACTCGTTGCTCTGCCACCGGAATTGTTCTCCAGGACGAAGGATTTGAGGGAATTGGTCTTGAGCAATAATTCTCTATCTGTTTTGGCCCCTGGTTTGCTCGAGGGCTTAGAACAGTTACAATCTCTGGACTTGAGCAACAATGAGCTCACAAGTCGTTGGGTCAATCGCGACACTTTCTCTCGACTAACGCGTCTAGTCATTCTTGACTTGTCTTTCAACGCCCTGACAAAGATAGACGTGCACGTCTTCAAAGGATTATACAAGCTTCAAGTGCTCAAGCTGGAACACAATGTGATAGACACACTCGCAGGCGAGTGTTTCGCTTCGCTTGTAAACCTACGTTCATTGACCATGTCGCACAATAAAATCTTCACGTTCGATGCTTCCCACTCGGTAGGCCTTGCGAGTCTCGAACAGTTGTTCCTCGACGACAACAGAATACGAGGAATAGAACGCGACGCGTTTAAAAATTTAACCAAGCTCCAAGACCTGTCCTTGAGCGGAAACGCGCTGTCGGATGTGCCGGAAGCAGTGCGAGAGTTACAGTCCTTAAAGACCCTCGATCTCGGCAACAACCGTCTCTCTAGGATCGATAACGAGTCGTTTACCGGATTAAACGAGCTCTACGGACTCCGTTTAGTGGACAATAAATTGGAGAACATTACGCGGTCGGCATTCTCCTCGTTAGAGTCGCTCCAGGTCTTAAATCTTGCGAGTAATATGATTCGTCACGTGGAGCCGGATGCGTTTGCCAAAAATTTAGTGATGCGCGCTATAAGATTGGACGGTAACCAGCTCACCGAAATTCGCGGAGTGTTTGCCAATCTGCCAGCCCTTGTCTGGTTGAACGTTTCGGACAATAAATTGTTGTGGTTTGATTACACGGACGTTCCGCAGAATCTAACTTGGCTGGATATGCATGCCAATCAGATAAATAAACTCGGGAATTATTACGCGAGACAGGACAATCTTCAGATAAAGATGCTGGACGCGAGTTTCAACTTTATCACGGAGATATCGGACATTAATGTGCCTAACAGCGTCGAGACCTTGTTTCTAAACAATAATAAGATCCGCAAGATCTCAGCTGGCACGTTCTTGCAAAAGGTAAACCTCGATAAGGTCGTGCTGTACGGTAACGAGATTCAGCACTTGGAAGTGGCCGCTCTAGAACTGCAACCCGTACCAGGAAATCAAGAAGTACCGGCATTCTATATCGGCGACAATCCGATTCTATGCGATTGTACCATGGAATGGCTGCCACGGATAAACGAACTCGCCAGGTTACGACAACATCCACGCGTTATGGACCTTGATTCCGTTACTTGCGACATGGTCCACGCCCGCGCAGCTCCGCGACGGCCGCTGTTGTCGCTCAAGCCAAAAGATTTTGTTTGCCGATACGAGGCCCATTGCTTCGCATTGTGCCATTGCTGTGACTTCGACGCGTGCGACTGTGAGATGACCTGTCCCGATAATTGTTCCTGCTATCACGATCACAGTTGGTCCAGCAATGTAGTGGATTGCACGAATGCCGGATACAGGTTTGTACCCGACCGTATTCCCATGGACGCCACCGAGATCTACCTGGACGGCAATGAATTAGGAGATTTGGGTAATCACGTCTTTATCGGGAAGCGGCGCCTGGAGGTGCTCTATTTGAATAACAGCGGGATATCTTCGATTCACAACCGCACATTCAACGGAGCCGAGTCCCTCAAGGTCCTTCATCTCGAGAGCAATGTCTTGAGAGAACTCAAGGGCAGTGAATTTAATCAACTTGAACACATGTCAGAACTCTATTTGGACCACAACGCTATCGCGATGGTTAACAATTCTACTTTCAACAAGATGAAGAATCTCGAAGTCCTCAGACTAGACAACAATAGAATCGTGGACTTTCGACCGTGGGACGCTCTGACAGAGGCTGGAGCCGGAGCTGCGGTCTCACTGGAGGGCAACACGTGGAGTTGCGACTGCAGTAATGCCGCACGATTACGCAGCTGGTTGGCAGAACACCATGGTGATCCTGATAAGATGTACTGCAAGGATGGAGCCGAAACTCTCGCCCAGGCACTGAGACGTTGTGGCGACCCCTCAACCGAGGCAGTCACACGAGGGATCCATCAAGAAGGTCCTCTAGTCGGAGGTAACTTTGTGCCTCTTCTCGCAGGGGCTCTTGTCATCGTCATTGCTGTTTGCCTCTTTGTTGCCCTGGCCTTCGCCTTTCGCCAGGACGTTCGGCTCTGGGCACATGCCAAGTATGGCCTCAGACTTGGGAAAATTGCATCTCCACCAGAGGAGGAACGAGATCGTCTCTATGATGGCTACTTTATCTACAGCGAACGGGATGAGGACTTTGTCTCCAGGTATCTAGCAGCGGAGTTGGAGCAATCAGGGCTCGCCCTTTGTTTGCACTGGAGGGACTTGCCTCCATCGAGACCCCAGGAAACTTTATCATCTGCAGCAGCCGCTTCTCGCAGAATTGTTATTGCCTTCTCGCCTGTTTTTCTCACCAAGGAGTGGCAGAACATTGAATTCAGAACTGCTCTGCATTCCGCCTTGGAGAACATCAGACCCGCTTCCAGGAGGAGGAGAATCATCATCCTTCTGGCTACGGAAGCTCCTCTTCGGGATCCTGAGCTGCAGCTTCTTCTACAAACGTGCACAGTCATCGTCTGGGGCGAGAAGAGGTTTTGGGAGAAGCTACGGTATGCAATGCCAGATTCAGCTGATAAACGGCGGGATAGTAAAAATGCGACCTCTGAAAGAAATCGCATCCCCGCTCGTTATACTGCCGCACCCTTGGCAGCAGACGCATGGTCCAAACCAGTCAACAACCTTCTTGTGCCGATTCACGCACCCACACCGACACCGACTCAGTCAACGTACATGAGTTCTGCCTCCAGCAGAACTGAAGACGAAGATAGCGGGGCTGAACATCAACACCACATCCCCAGTGATTACAGTGCTTTGCATACGAGCAATATCCAACGTCCGGCGAGTCTCTCCTCCAGGGGCAGCCATCTTTATAGTACCATTCCAGAACTTCCGGTACTCACGTCACCTAATTTTGGTAACTCGTCAATCCCAGTCAATCCTCGTACTTATTTTGTTTGAAATTGAATTACTTTATTCTGTCTCTAACTCTAAACAAGTAGTGTTTGATTCAGCCAAAGATCTAAAGTGTCTCTTTTATTTATCTTCTTTTTTCTTCTTTTATTTAACTTATTTTCTGTTCCTTTATTTAACTTCTTTTTCAATGAAAATGTAAAAGAAATTCTTTTTATGACTATGTTTTGTTTCTTGAAATATGAAATACTTGCTTCCGCTAAAAAGTATTGCAATTCCTTTGTCTTTCACACAAAAACCCAGTTGGTTTAATCAAACACATATACAATTGACTGAGTGAATGTTTAGAACTGAATTGAATGATTTACAAAATTGTACAATGCGTTATTGTTCATTGTTTGAATCGATAACGAAATGAGAGCTTAATTTCCTCATTCTTTTTTCTTTTGGAAACTGAAATTACTTTTCAACAAGGTCGCTTCTGTGAAAGATACTAAAGACTAAATTTCAGGCTGATGATATTGAACTTTTTAAATTCTTGAAGAGATCTTATCGAAAAGGGATTTTGCTCCCTTCACATATTTATGAAGCTAAAAGCTTCTTCTCAAAGTTTTATGTGCGTTGAGGTAACGGAGATTGGTAGGCTTAAAAGTGAAACTAAAATTTCTTGAGCAAATAATCTCGTCCTATGGTTATTAGCCACAGAAGTCTGACTCAAAGGTGTAACTTACTTAGCACTTAAAATTCTATTTGACTATTTGTTTGCTGAGCATAACGCATTGTACAAAAGCTAAAGACAGTATTTTCGTAAAAATTTGTGTCTATGTTTTCTATGAAGCCTTTCTTTATGCAGCAAGTGCAAAAAATGCAAATTGTACGAAAAAAAACTGTATTGTTATAATAACCACAAAAATAGTAAAATATGGTACAAGTACTAATTTGTGGTTGTCACAAACAGTAGTTTTTTTTCCTGAAAGTAGGCAATTTCAAACATTTGGACAGTTTTTATATAAAAACCAGTTCTTGAATCAAGTTTATAGTTAAAATTAATTCAATGAATGGAGCCAGATTCCAGTTTGCGGTTTTGTCAAAGTATCATTTCAAAGAATTAATTTCGACCCCAATAAATTTGATTTTCGACATTTATTGCTCAGATCGCCTAAATCCGCTTACTTAATGACAACACGTTATGGGAAATGATTATCAAATTGATAGCATTGTTTATTGTTTCAATTTTTATTCTTTACAAGGAATTTTTGTTTGGAAACGGTTGTAACTGTGATAAGAGGACGAGACTATCCGAAATTGACTAAGTATGTGTGAATGTGTGGTAGACTTGCTTCCCAAAATTATGTAGTCAATATCGTGCCATTTTTACGAATCGATTATTCCCTTTTGTCAGATTTCGCGCAAAGCTTTGTCTGAGGAGAGAATACTTTTCAAATGCATATAGGAAATTATGTTCGCACTGAAAAATGTAAGTCGGTGTTAGTGTCTTCTGCTGTTATTAGGAAAGTTTAATTTATTTCGTGATGAAAAACGTTATTTATTTTTTGTAAAATAGAGTCTGAACTTTTGCACATTGAGAAAAGTTTGTATTTATGTGGTTTCAGTTCTGAAGGTTCAAATTAACGAATTTTTGTTTTGATTGTTATAGTTTAAAATACAATCAATATTCGTTGATATAAAATCAACAATTCGTTCATTTGAACGTTGAAAACTGATCAGTGAAATTTTATTTTATTTGTTGACTATAATTTTATTTGTTGGAGATTAAAGTTTCTTCTTGCAAGGTTTAATATTTTGCCTGAGTAAATCTTTTTCAGTGTGCATTAGTTTAATCGACATCTGGATTAACCTTTACGGGTGACTGATCAAGTTTCCTAGTGCCTAAGTTTGATAACAGAGAGGCATTAACGTCGACAGTCATAGAAACTATATTAGGATGAGCGTGATTTCCGAGGTTGATAATGTGTTATTCGGCTGGTTCCAAATGCAGCATTACTCCTAACGGGATTTCATAAACATAGTTTATGGATTCTAGTGCATTTCGAGAACTTTGTCGCCAGAAGACAAATTAATTGGATTCTAAAAAAAATATTATAAAATTACATACATACTAATTAACGAAAAAGTTAGTAAAGCGATATGTTAGTAAAGCGAGTCCCCTTTTGTTCTGAAAAATGTATTTTTGCAATGAGATCCGTTGGACGGTACTATTTAAGTGATAAACATTTCGACGATAATTAACTGTATGCCAATTTCTTTGTGCAAATCTAGGAAAGATGAATTTTTGTAAATAAGACAGCAATTATTATATAATTTAATTATATTAATATAATATTATTATAATTGAGCATGTAGTTAATTTATCTCAGAGATGTTTGATTAGTTTGCTGAAATATTGGTCTCGAAATCATTCTTGCGTGAAATTTTTATTTGTATATAACTTTTGTACTGTAGCGTTATGTTAAATCGAGATAGAGACCAACACGTTACATTCCAAGAATCGTAGCGTGAAATCTCGTTCCTAAGACTTCCGGCTGTCACATTGACAGTCGCTCGACGCTTATTAGTTTGTAAGGGGTTCGTTGTAAATAATGTAAATCTACTTCTGTAAATAATATGCGATGTTAGGCGAATAGAATTCTCAGCGTTAAATTGTACGAATGATGATGAATTGTATGGAAATTTATGAATTGTATGTAAAATTATGAACTGTATGAAAAATTATGAATGATCTATAAAATGCGCTGTTTAATATAAATCAACCTATACTGTTGTAAATAATATGCTCTGACTGTCTATTATATTGGCTCTTTAGTCATCTCCAATGTAAAAAGAAATAATCGCTATTTGAATGAAAAGCATAGGAGAATAAAAACGTTCTTTTCATAATAAAGTTGCACGTGTACGAATTTCATTTATACCCTTATACACCCCCCATTCTCGTTTATAAAATTATAATCACTATAAAAGCAAGCAGCAGTAATAGCTTCCTGACTTCCCGTGTAATTCTTTATTGAGCTATTGCGAACCGAGACCTGCATTAGTGAACTCTTACCTCATTCAGTAGGCAGTGTATACGTATAGATTCTCATGAAGTTTACGGAAAGAAAATTACTCGGAACTTTAACGAAAGCGTAGATATACTTTCTTCTCAGTTATAAGGTCTTAAGTTCTCCTGAATAACCAGGCGGCGAATTTTCTGCCGAGTAACATTTTTCAACTCTCACACAATTTGTTACTCTTGTTATACGACAGGTAATAAACTTCGCGAATTCATTAACTCGGGATTCCGAACCACGCTCTTTTCTATCGGCACTTTCACGGAAAAAAGATTCTCTTGTTTTATCAGCGATTAAAGTTTTCATAACAGCGTAGCCACAAGATTCAATTTTTTCATTACCAGGACTTTTTCCCTGAATTTTCCCTGATTTTCAGACAAATTTCCCTGGCGTATAAAAGTATGAAAATGCGAAGAAATTTTCAGTAAAAATACTATTGGAATTTGTCAAAAATTTCGTATAATATCACTTTAAATCTTTTGTAATTTAAAATCACTTCACACCACTTGAAATTCGTAAAAATCTCTGAAATTTTTGATAAACTTGCAAATCTGTTAAAATTCTTAGAAACATTTAAAAACTCGACGAAATCCCTTCATTAATATTTCATGAAAACCTTTAAATTTTCAGTAATTGATTTAAAAGTCCTCAAAATTATTACGAATCCTTTAACTTCCTCAAAAAACTTCAAAATCTTTTCATATTCCTAAAAATCTCGTACAAGCTTTCAAAATTCCACAAAATCTTTTGAAAATCTCTTGAAATACTTCAATATTCCACGAGGAACTTTAATATCTCTTACAATGCCTCAAAATCTCTTAAAATTATTGGAAAATTATTGAAATCCCTTAAAATTCACTGAAATCGTTTGAAATTCCTAGAAATATCTTTAAATTCCTTAAAATTTCACTATAATTTTTAAAATCCTATAATATATCATAAATTCTTTTAAATCTATTAAAATTCCATGAAATCCTTTACAGTTTCACAAAATCTCTTAAGAATCATAAGAATCTTGTGAAATCCTCTAAATTCAATAAGAATAACTTTGAAATTCTCTACAATACATTAAAATCTCTAAATAAAACTTCTTAGAAACAAAAACTTCACAAAATCTTTTCAAAATAAAAAATCATTTTAAAAGTGTCCAAATTTCTTAAAATATTTCCAAGCTTCTTAAAATTCTTTATATCTCTACGAAAAACTTTTCAATCTTTTAAAATACGTAAAGATCTCTTAAAATTCTTGAAAAGGTTTTGAAATTCCATAAAATTCTACAAAATCTTTTATAAATCATAAGAATCTTGTGAGATTCTTTAAAATTTCAATAAAAACCATTAAAATCACTAAAGAAAATAAAAATTTCTTGAAATTCATTAAAATTTCACAAAATCTTTTAAAAATCATAAAGGTTTCTTGAAATCCTTTAAAATTCCACGAGGAACATTAAAATCTCATAAAATTACTTTAAAAAAGTCAAAATTTCTTTAAATTCTTACAAGCCTTTTTAAAATCCTACAAGCTTCCACTAAAAACTTTAAAATTCCTTAAAATTTTTTGATTTCCTTAAAGTTTCTTAAAAATCTCTTAAAACTTCATGAACTCCTTTAAAATTCCACTAAATCTTTCAAATATTATACAAATCTCTTCTAATCTCTTTAAATTCCCTTTAAATTTTAATTCTCTAAATTCTTACAAGTTTCTTAAAATCCTTTATATTATCCAGGAAAAACTTTAAAATACGTAAACATAAACTTTTCAAAATTCCCTAAAATTTGACAAAACCTTTAAAAACACAAAAATCTCATAAAATCTTTTAAAATTCCATGAGGAACATTAAAATCCCTTTAAATTCCTTAAACACAATTTAAAATAATCAAAATTTCTTAAAATTTTTACAATCCTTTTAAAATCCTTTTAAATTCCACGAGAATATTTATAATTTCCTAAAATCTCTTAAAATTCTTACAAGTTTCCTAAAATCCTTCATAATTTCACGAAAAAACTTAAAATCCCTTACATTACATAAACAAAACTTTAAAAATATTTTAAAAATTTTCAAAATTCCCTAAAATTCCACAAAATTTTTAGAAAAACATGAAAATCTCGTGAAATCCTTTAAAACTTCTGAAGGAACTTTAAAATTCCCTTAAATTCCTCGAATTCCCTAAACTTTCTTTAAAATCTCTTAAAACTTCATGAAGTTCTTTAAAATTCCACTAAATCTTTTTAAATCTTCTACAAATTTCTTCTAACCTTTTTAAATTCTTAGAAACCTCTATTCAAATCTTTTAAAATTATTAAAAATCCCTTGAGATCATTAGAAACCCAAAGAATCTCAAAGAATGCCTGGAAATTTTTTATAATCCTTCAAAATCCATGGAAAGTTTCTAAAATCTGTTAAATAAACTATAAAATTTATATATACAATGGGGCAAAAATAACATAATTAGTATAAGCTAACTTTACTGTAATTGATAAACCTAAAGATGGTTTTATTTTTTCTATACTTAATAATTAGATGTGGTTTTAGTTCATTGTTGTTCTTTCATAAATTTTCTTACAGTATGTAATTAATTTACTAATTAATTGCGAGTTTTGATCGGCCTTCTTTAGTATAAGTAGAGGAATGCTTCTTTTTCATCCAGCGTGCGGAATTTCAGTGCTTGGATCGTAAAGTATTGAAACGAGATGTTGAGGCTCCAGCTTCAGCTCCAGCTCCAGGCGGTTTGACAAACGTTGCAGACAATGAGGCAGCCAATTAAGCAGAAGACGACAGATCCCTCGTCGCTCAAGACAATCATTATTAGCTCGAGCAAAACAGCTTGCGAGGCAATAACTTCATTGCAATCTAACTGATCAGCTCTCAAGGAGCAATTGATTCTCATGCACTATGATTATCAAAAGACATCAAAATAATTCGATAAAACATGATCAGAATGAAATTCTAAGTTCAAAATTTTTTCTCAGGCTTATTATTCTATCAGAATTCTAGATATAATGATTTTTTAATAACGTTTAAACATTTTTACGAGGGTAGAATCATGAGGTAGATTTGTATCATTCTGATATAATCTAATTCATGCGATATAAAAAAATATTAGAGTAATACATTATAGTAATTGGATACCCGCTTTTTCTTTAAATTCAGTCGAACCCTAACTAAGTAACTTTTAACTAAAAGTAGCCTTAAAAGCGAGCTAAAAGTTGAACTATTGTGGAAGGTACGGGTCTAGGATAATAAATCATAATTATCGCTGATTGATGAGTATCAGTTGGAAATGAGTGAAAAAATGAGGGCAGACACGTGATGTTTTCCGTTAAAAAGTTGACCCATTGGCCCTGAAATAAAAGTTGGATCGAAAGACCCGCAGAATATTATATCGCTTAATCGTATCTGGCGTTGCTTAATAGGTTCAATTTGATATTTTGATCCGAATCTTTTCCCTCTGCCACTCATCCTCTGGTAATCGAAATTGGATTTATTGATCAATAATTGGGACGGCGCGAGCGATTCGATTCTGCTTTCTTCATCAAGCTCCTTTGTGAGCTAGTTCGATTTTCAAAATTGATTCCACACTTTACTTTTGACGTGCTTTAATAAAGTGCAAATTTCACCTACTTTTTATTCAATTTTTTTCATTTTTATTCTTTTGAATTGTATTTTTATTCTTTTAAATTGTATTTTTATTCTTTTGAATTTTTATTTGAATTCTTTTGACATTCTTTCAATTAAAAATTATTTTAAATATTTTACAATTTTTTTTTTAAATCCTTTTAAATTCAGAAATAAAATTCCTTGAATTCTCTTTAAATTCCTTTTATAGAAACTTTAAATTTTTTGAAAATCCTTTAAAATTCTCTTATACGATTTAAAAATCGCTGAAATACTTAAAAAACTTTTTAATTACATCCTATAAAATCTTGAAGCTAAATAATTTGCAATTCTTTAGAAATTCTATCAAACCACTTGTTTCGACACAATTGCCTCTTTTTTTACTTTTAAGTAAACTGGCCAGAATCCCATCAGATCCCCATCAAAATTTCTGCAAGAAGAGAAGAAGAATAATTAGTAAAATAAGTACAATAATTATAATTATACATTAGTGTAATTAAAGACCTACAATTTTCTAGGGAATTTTTCTAAGTCATTTGGGAATTTACCTGAAAAACTAAGGAATATTCCCCAAATATTTGCGAATTAAAAAATTACTAAAACATATTATAGGGAATTTTCCTAGGAAATGTTTACTTTTTTATATACGTTAATTAAATTTATGCAAATTCGACTTGTTTAAATGACTTTTTTTTTAATTTACGAGATTTCATTGGATTTTTAGGGATTTTAAGTAATTTTATGGGATTTGATGATATTTTGGGAGATTATAAGGAATTTTGAGCGACTTTAAGATAGTTTATGAGATATTAAGTAATTTTAAGGACATTTATTTCCAGTAAAGGATTTGGTGAGAATGTATTGGATTTTCAAGATTTTTAAAGAATTAAAATTCTTTTAAATCTTGTACAATTTTTTAAAATCCTTTTAAATTCAGAAATAAAATTCCTTGAATTCCCTTTAAATTCCTCTTAGAATAACTTTTGAAATTTTTTGAAAATCCTTTAAAATTCTCTGATATCATTTAAAATTCCTTGAAATACTTAAAAAACTTTTTAATTACTGTAAAATCTTGAAGCTAAATACTTTGAAATTCTTTAAAAACTCTATAAAACCATTTGTTTCGACATATTTTGATGAATCCAAAATACTTTTTTAATCTTTGTTGGAATATTGATAAGTTTTTATTTATCAATGAGAAGATGATTCACCTTGTAGAATCCTTGCTAGTTTTCCAGATCAGAACCGCATCACTAGAACTATAGGGTAAACTGTCCAGAATCCCATCAGATCCCCATCAAAATTTCTACAAGAGAAGAAGAATAATTAGTATAATAATAAATAATAAGCAGCAATTATAATTTACATGCGATTAAAGTCGTGTTCCACCTGTAATGAAATTTAATGTGAGATCCATGCATTTTTTCAATTAAAAATTCATGAATTCTCATTGTTACTCATTTTTGTGTTTACTTAAAGAGATAAGAAGACGTATCAATTTTCTATACACTGCATCATTAAAAAATAATAAAGAATGTTGTAAAAATAAACAGATGATAAAAATCATGAGTTTTTCTTAGGTGGTCCAAATTACCCTACGGTATTCCAACGACATCTTTTTTCCCGTGCGATTAAAACTATACACATTATACTACTCGAGAGGATGATGATGTAATCTACCCTCGGTCAGCTTACGTCAATTAAGGGCATCCTTTTAATATGGTTCTCTCCGTCAGCAAAGAGTCACGGTTCCAGTAACTACTCCTTAATGAGCGCATCTTTTTAGAGCCTCTTTCGCACAGTTTAATACTCTAATAAGATGATAATAAGCAGCAATATAAATATTAAATATATATTAAGTCATCGTCATCGTAATCAGCATCAGTAGCGAGTTTTCATCGCTGATCACATAGTTACTACTTACTAGTTACCATAGTTGATATATATATATATATATATATATATATAGCTTATGAGATATTAAGTAATTTTAAGAACATTTATTTCCAGTAAAGGATTTGGTGAGAATGTATTAGATTTTCAAGAATTTTAAAGAACTAAAATTCTTTTAAATCATGTACAATTGATTCATGTACAATGATTCACCTTGTAGGATCCTAGCTAGTTTTCCAGATCAGAACCACATCACTAGAACTGGGGTAAACTGGCCAGAATCCCATCAGATCCCCATCAAAATTTCTGCAAAAAAAGAAGAATAATTAGTACAATAATAAATAATAAGCATTGTTTAAATTACTTTTTTTTAAATTTACATTACATTAAATTATGCATTAATTTGCCATAAAATAAATTTTAAAGGATAATGATGATTTTTTTACATTTATTGAAATAATAATAATAATAAGATTCTACTGTTCCCAAAACCCAAAATTTGTATTTATCTATTTAAGAGAATTTAGAGGAGATTATATATATATATATATATATATATAT